>VDFB02000008.1:291643588-291664489 GCA_007258455.2 Sequoia sempervirens
AGAGATAGAGGGTTAAGGGTTAAGGGTAGTGTTGGTTGTTTTTACTGTAATCAGGTTGGTCTTCTAATTTACCTATGGAATTTCCAATTCCAATCAAGGGCAGCTTGAAGGACCTAGACCAACCGACGAGGATTTTAAAGACCTCCTACACTTTGGGCTCTGCAAGACTTGGGAGGGTGATCCCTTAATGCGTTTACAACCTCTGCACCATTATCATAAACAACATTAACAACAACAAATAATCTCATTTAATAGCTCAACATAATAGGATATCTTGAATAGAATTGGCTATTCATCATAATATCAACTATTTGGAGCATGAGATAACTACAACACATTCCACAATGTAAAATAGTCATTGATTTGCAATTTGTAGCAAGTGCTAGGTAAAGACAAAAAAAATACTAAACCATACAAATTAGTACAACTTAGATCAATGCCATATATCCATTGAGGGAGTCAAATTCACAAACATCTAAGGGTTTAGGACAGATTTAACACATAACATATAAGATCCTTGAGAAAATTTCTTTACAATCTCATCAACATGTATTCTAACCCAATACTACTTATCAAATCCTTATACAGGAACATATCCACCTACAATCCCATTCAAGCATTTTAATTAATTCCTTGAATTAAAGCCAAAATAGAAATCATACACACCACAAGGAGAGAGACAACCCTTGATTATCTTATTCAAAATTTAGATATGCATGTACAATGGAGAGACATGGGTTTGAATTAATCATTTCAATTCAAATTCTAGTACTGTCATAAAACATCAAATCCCCATGAATTCAAAACCTACTACAGAATGACAAAAAACCTAAATTGCATTTTCCTTAAAACCATCCAACTTTACAATTTGCTCTGCAACTTTACCTAGACTCGACCAAAAAATATCTTACTTGCTAACCCATACTTCTGGCCTTGAAATCCTTCTTATACAAAATGAAGGAGCAAACATGCATCGGGCCAGAAAGTACATGTGTCACTAGCCAATTAAAACACCTGGTGATATTCCAAAAACTATTACGACATCAATCACCTTGAAGAATCTTCTTGTTCATAGTGCTCACTAAGAATGGTTGATGCAGTAGCAAAAAACCTCAAGAATCCCGCGCCTAGACTATCACCAAAAATAAAATTGGAATCCGTTGTAACTGCAACAACTAGTTTTCCATCCGTTAGAAGCCCACTCCTTTTACTCTTCCTCAGTTAAATATTTATTTACACATTTTTTGGTATTCTTCATCATTTGGCCAATCAAAATTAATTACCTCATTCACCTTGACATTATAAGGTGTGTATTTAACTACTACCTGATTTTCCTCTCTTTCAAAAGATTCCAAAAATGAGCTGGTGCCAATGATTTTTTCCATAACCCTCACCAACAAATCATAATCTGAGTCATCACAAATTAATTTAATTTGATCATTGATGACCTCATTTTCCTGATCCTGCCACTGTTGGAGTGACCTGATATTCCCTTGCTCATCAATTATGTCAGGTAACAATGTGTTACCCCAATCATCAAAATTCTTCACCAACTCTTTGATCTTCCTACTCAAGTCATTTGGTAAGGTCTAAAAACCTTGCAATGATTTAACTAACACTTGAGTAGGCCTTAATGATCGGGGCCTATTATTTATATCAAACCTTGAGGCCTTATACATTATATCTAAATCACTGGTCCTAGGGATCCAATTTTCAATTAATGGTATAACTACCTCCTGATCCCTATCAATATTCTTTAGTGCATCTAATAATAAAGAATATAAAGAATATATAGATGATAATCTATTATCAAATTTCTCATTCAAATTCCTTAAGATAGCAGTAACAATCTCCTTTTGCTTTAAAAGGGATCCCTCCTCACTTACCTTCAATGATGCCTGTAATTCTTCAACTTTGTGCATTAGCTGCTTCTTCGTAGGATCAACAGAGCATTCTACCTCTTCATCAATTTTTTCTAAAGAAGGGGTGAGGGAAGGATTTTTACTAGGAGACCCTGGTGTGGAAACAATAAGAGAAGCATGAGGCACTGACCCTGATGTAGAAGGCAATGTACTAATCCTTGGAGCACTTGATGTTTCCCCAATCTATTTGTACCTTAAACTATCCACCTCAGTCTACAGTTCAATATTCCTTTGTTGTATCTTACTATACTCCTTAATTAAAATATTATATTTCTCCATTAGGCTTTTCTTTTCAGCCTCCTCTCTTTTCAGCAGTCTTTTGGGCCAATTTGGCCACATTTACAGTTAAATTAGTAGCCTCAGTGGTTGAGGTCTCTGAAGCCCTCTTTATTATTAACCCTCCTCTAAAATTTGGGTTAATATCAGTAACATTTGGATTTTTCCCTTGAGGGGCCAATGCCCAAATTGTCAAGGTCTCATATTCTTCACTGAAGGAAAAATCTTGCAATACTGCCTTGACCTCTTCTTCAGAGTCTTGCAAGGGATGCTTGGACTTTAGAATAGCATTAAAAGCTACAACATCTACAATGTACCATTTAGGTAAAATCAAGACACCAGCCTGACTTACCAGTTTTCTTCCTTCCTTAGGAGTGTTGTTCTTGAATTCATCAATTAATTTAGCGTTCACTTCATCATCATTCTCCTGGTCTGACCTATCATGCCTCAATTCTCTTCTCTTCTTACACTTATCCTAGTATTCTTCAAATTTCATCCTCCATACCAATTGCAAGAAGACAAGAGTTTTTACAAATGAATCATCATCTAGAAACTCCTTACATGCTTCCATCCTTGCATCTTGCACATATTTACCTTTCATATCCAAGTCGGATAAAACCAACTTAGCTGGCCTAGGAGGGGAAGGCATACCAATCTATATATCCTGATCAGTAACAACAATTTCATCCATCAAATCCTCTTGTGGTTGATCAGTTCTTTGCCTCTTAGGGCTTGGCTTGAATGGTGGTGATTAGGGACTATCCTCATGTGATGATTTCAAATCAATGATTTTAATTGCCCCAGACATTTTGAATTTCAGACCTGGTTGTGTAGGAAATTTCATTATTTGTTTTTGTTTTCTATCCACTTCCTCATCACTCCTGTCATCATTTTCCTCCTATAAATGGGCCACCTTTCTGTAGGTAGGTATGTTGGCCTTGTCTCAATTGGCCTGACACCTTGTTCCTATACACCCAGACATAATTCTCATTTTATTTTCTTGGTCCTCAAGGTGCCCATAATTTCTTTGAAGTTCTCCATCAGAAAGTCAATTTTCTTATGGTGTAGACTAAACTCCAACAATGGATCATACTTTGGATCCATTTTGTGCACAATATCCAATAGCTTATCATAAGCTATCCATTTCTCCTTGTTCAACTCCTCCCTATTTAGGTCAAATTCATTTCTAATCAAATCCTCAGGAAATTTTAACTCATGCACAAACTTACCACCTTTTATTCTTTATCTGAAAAGGGAAAAGAAACCCTTAGGATCATGTTGCCACTTTTGACCACACCTCAGATGGTAATCTTCAAATAATTTTCCAAAATGCACCCAGCCTCCTTTTGAAAATACAAAATTTGATACCACTGTATAATTTGGGAAAAAATTTCCTTTACCCTTCCCAGTAAGGTTGTCCTCATAGATACAACCAATTTGCCACATAACCTCTGCGAACCCCACTCCTCGTGGCACATTGTATGGCAATATATGAGGGGTCCCTTGAAAATCGTACACCCTCAAAATAGTGTTGACTGGGTATGGAATAATGTCACCCTAGTTATGGTAGACTTTCAATTCTGGCCTCCTCCCCTTTGGTCTGAGGAAATCATGCAATTCCTCAGAAATCTTGGGTACATTCACCATCAGTCTGGCCCTCAATCTAGAAGCAAAACAATTATCAAATTACACATAACTGGTGCTTTCCTTATTACAAGATAAATCTGCAGCCCATATCTATACTGGAAATCTTTCTCCATCAACTAATTTCCTTAATTCCATCTTCTCAGAGAAAAAGTCAGCATTCTTGAACAAGAACATATACATTAACAAAGAATACCAAAAGAATTGAGTGCCTGTGTCATTTTTCGGCAACTTCGACAGCCCTTCATGTATCCTTTCAGCCAAGAGAGAAGCAAAATCATAAGTTACAGAGAAGTTAGGGTGTTGTATTTGCACCCCCATGAACATGTAAGCAATGGGAATCACAGTACTAGGATTGAAACCTAGAATCTGGAATAATGAATAAAAAGTGGCCAAGAAATGATTTGAAAAAAATTTTAATCTAAAAGGTTCTTGGTCACTTGGGCTAATATGAAATCTTGAACCTCCTGCCCTAGCCAAATGAGGTGGGAGCAACTTGGCTCTGAAAAGTGACTTCAACTTCCCATATTCCTGCTTCATCTCCTCAAGATTGATCGGAACCAAGTACACACTAGGCTCACTCAAATAAAAAACCTATTGTAATTCTTCTTTGTTAATCCATAACATAACCCTTCCATCATTATCTCTGATTACTTGTGTGACAGGTTCATATCGTGCAACAACTTCCCTAAGCAAGTCTACATCAGGGAACACATTTGGCACCACTAGCTTCCCCAAATAATACATCCAACCGTTCGAAAAGGGGTGAGGAAAATTCCTCTATCCATACCACAATCTAAACATCTCCAAACCTATGAGAGGAACCCTAACATCAGCTATATTGGAACAATTATATACTAACCCTTCCCCTAGGATTTTTCCTTGCATCAAAACCAATCCCTTCTTCCTATCATTTGTTGACAAGGGAAATTGATCCAGGAAGTCATCATATAGGTTCCTATTTAAATAATGAATTTGGCCAGAATGTTGCTTTGGTGGTGCCATCTTAGATAAACTAGGGCCTCTTTACAATTTCAAACTTTAAACAACTAGGACTAACCAGAAATATGAAATTACATAATAAAACCCTACAATTTCTCACAATTCAGTTAACCTATAGCCCTCAAACATTTAGCAACAAGCCCTACGACAAGCATACAACAAATTTTCCCAAATTCAGGTTCAAAATAACTAGGAGGTGCAAAAATTAACTCACGGCTTTGTGTTTGCAGAAACTCCAACTTCTTGCTGTAGCAATTCTTAACTTCATCTTTGGCTTCGAGACTGCTTCACAAAGATACTTGAATGCTTTATGATACAATAAAAGCAAGAGAATTGTTTTTATTTCGATCAAATCATGCCAGCAAGTGTCTCATCTGCCATTAAAGCTTGCTCGCATGCTACACGAACAACTCTAATCGTATTTGATGCAAATTTAAATATTAGTCGTCGATCCTTCACTTTGATCAGATCATCGAACGACTGCCTTCAAAACAATTGACACAATCATCCACATGGCCATAAGGGCCCACCATACCATACACTACCAAGGAAATCCACGTGGCATTCGCCTGTGATATCACAATCAGTAAAGACCTTGCAACTTCCGATCACGCAATAGTAGGCAATCATAGATCTTGATCATCAGTAATCTTGTTCTTTCAATATAGTCACCAGCTTTTCCATTAACCGTCGAGCATCTTCCCCACCGAGATCATAACATATCTGCTAATTTGAAACATGCGCATCTCACAAATGCTTTAGTAACCCGATACATAATGTATTAAAGCCAAATTAATTTACCAAAGTATTTCATTGTTCCTTCAACTTCACCAGATGAGACACGTGGTGCTTTCCCGTGATATCACAATCAACCAAAGCAGTGTGGTGGGGTCATTGTGGGATGGTGGGGAGCGGTTGAGATCAAACGATAATTGATCAACGATCACACAAATTTTTCCCCCTGCAAAATAAAACATTTATTAAAAGAATGAGGGGACATCACTAGGCAGACGATAAACAACGACATAAGTTATTTTAAAACGATGAAGCACAGGGCCATCCAAGAATTAGGGAAAAATAAAATCACGCGAAGGAATTAAAAAAATAAGACCAAGAGGACCCAACCTAGATGAAACGATGGGGCATAAGTTTTTTTTAAAACCCCTCCAAAAGTAACAGCAAAATAGATCCCACCCAAGGCGTAAGATAAACAATAGGGTTTAACATGAAGACAAAGACAAAACCCCAACCTTAGGATTTTCCCAACACCATAAAAGACCAATAACATAAGAGAGGCCAGGAAAGGAACACAAGGAGAAAAAATTGAAGCTTCATTAGGCTATGTTGGAACAATTATACACTAATCCCTCCCCTAGGGTTTTTCCTCGCATCAAAACCAATCCCTTCTTCCTATCATTTGTTGACAAGGGCAATTGATCCAGCAAGTCTCACCCTCCTACCCCCTCTCCCTCTCTCAGGTATCTCTCTCTCTCTCACTCACTCTTATCTCCCTCCCCTCTACCCTTAACCCTCTACCTTCTACCCTCTACCCTTAAACCTCCACTCTCTATCTCTCTCCCACTCCCTCCCTCTCTCTCTCCAGGATCCCTCTATCTCTCCCTCTGCCCATGACCAAGCCGCCCTTAAACCCCAAGAGCCCTTAAACCCTCTACCCTCTACCCTATCTCTCTCTCAAGTCTCCCTTCTACCCTCTCCCTCTCTCCCGGTGTCTCTCTCTCTCTCACTTTCCCTCTATGTCTCTCCTCTACCCTTAAAACCCTAAACCTAAACCCTTAAGCTTGTTAAATCCTAAGCCCTTAAACCCTCTACCCTCACCCTTCGCCACTGTCTCCCTCTATCTCTCTCCCACTCCCTCCCTCTCTTGGGTCTCTCTCTCACTCCTCCTCCCTCTATCTCTCTTCCCTCTACCCATGGCTTGAGCCTAAAAGGCCTTAACCCTTAGGCCTTAAACCCTTAAACCATCTTCCTCACCCGCCCAACCCCCTCCCTCTATCTCTCTTCCACTCCCTCCCTCTCTCTCTCTCTCTCAACTCTCTCCATCTTAACTCCTCTCCCTCTCTTAGGTCTCTCTCTACCCTTAACCCTCCTTCGCTATCTCTCTCTCTCTCAAGTCTCTCCCTCCTAGCACCACTCCCTCTCTCGGGTCTCTCTCTCACTCACTCCTCTATCTCAAGTCTCTCCCTCCTACCCCTTCTCTCCCTCTCTTGGGTTTCTCTCACTCTCCTCCCTCTATCTCTCTCCTCACCTAAACCCTAAACCCTTAAACCATATACCCTCTACCCTTAGCCTCCCTCCTCTATCTCTCTCCCTTCTCCCTCTCTCTCTCTCAAGTATCTTCAATATCCCACCCCCTCTCCCTCTCTTAGGTCTCTCTCTCACTCACTCACTCCCTCTATCTCTCTCCCCTTAACCCTAAACCCTAAACCCTAAACCTTAAACCATTAAACCCTCTACCCTCTACCCTTAACCCTGCCTTCCTTTATATCTCTCTCCACTCCCTCCTCTCTCTCTATAAGTCTCTCCCTCCTACCTCATCCTAAACCCTAAACCATAAACCCTTAAACCTAAGCCCTTAAGCCTTCTGTCTCTCTCAACACTCTTCCCCTCTCCCTTCCCCCTCCTCATTCTCTCTCTCTCTCTACCTCTCCCCTTCTTCCCCTCTTCCCCTCTCCCTTCCCCCTCCTAATTATTTCTCTATATCTCTCTCTCTCTCCCTTTCCCCTCTCTCTCTCTCATTTCCCTCTCCCTTTCCCTCTCTCTATCTCTCTCTCTCTCCTTCCCCCTCCTAACTCTCTCTCTCTCTCTCTCTCTCTCCCACCCTCCACCTCCTAATTACTCTTGGGTATATGTGTGCAAAAATCGGATATCCGATTTATATCACCAAAATATTACATTTTAAAATGTTTTTCAAATTAGATATTAGACATGAATTGGATATCCAAAACAAATTGGATATCTGAATTGAATCAGATATCTGATTTGTAGTACTTTGGCTTGGTCATTGCTATGGAGCAATGTACTGACACCCAACCCCAAAAAAAGTCAACTCAGGATTTTTCGCATTTTTTGGCAAGTTCAAAACGGTAATTTTTTCATGTTGCCACTTTTTGGCCCATCATGATCCTGCACATACCCAGGTCTAAATCAGGAAGTTGTTATTGCTAAGGTGGATCACTCCTTTCTTTGAAGGCCATACACTTATGATTGGGTCAAGTGTTCTTTTTCTTTAGAAAATTCCTATTTCCTTTTTGATAGGTTAATTATGATTTGATTAGATGGGTTATGAAGCACTTATTTCAAACAAATATCTTTATGAAAAAAGTATATTGGCATGAAATTAAATATGATTTGTATTCCAATGTAAAAACTACAAAGAATGGAAACAATTCTTTCAAAACATAAACTATTATGTAGTAGTCAATTAAAATGAAAAAGCTTACTCTATATTAGTTAGGATACACAACTAAGAAAATGATCTAAAGTGATTTTTATCCTAGAGGAACTAAGTATATAGTATACAAAGAAAACCAACAAACCACAACTACTATTTTGAAGGAGTTTAGTTTTCTCCCCTTCCTGATCTCACTAATATTGTCTAATTATTTTAAAGAGATGAAGGGTCATAACACAACTTTATTCAACCCAGTAAATAGCTTGGTTAATAAAACTTGACAAAAGCAACAAAACAATTTCTACATTTGGCATTTCATGTTGAATGAAGAGTGGTGACAATAATCTACTTATAGTTTAATAAAACACTATTTTTATAAGAAGGCTTTACATTAGAAAGATAAGTGTTACTTATAGTTTAATAAAACACTATTATATTTTTACCAACATATACTATTGTATGCTTGCATGACTTCTTAGTTAATATATGGGGAGATAGAGATAGATGGGGAGAGAAAGAGAGATAGAGATATATGGGAAGAGAAAGAGAGATGGAGATATATGGGAAGAGAAAGGAAGAGAGGTGGAGATAGAGAGTCGATGGATAGGGGGGATAGAGAGGGAGAGATGATGAGAGATAGAGAGGGGGAGGGAGAGAAAGGGATATAGATAGAAAGAGATAGAGAGAGGAGTGAGAGGGAGATGAAAAGAGAAATAGAGATAGAGATATAGAGTAGGAGATATTGTGGGAGAGATGGAGTGAATGAGAGAGAAAGGGGGGAGAGGGAGAGATAGATCAATAGATAGAGGGGGGAAGAGGGAGTGACATAGATAGTGGGAGATATAGAGATATAGAGAGCGACAGGGAGAGATATATCAATCACCCTCCCTATATCTCTATCTATTCATCCTTATCTCTTTATCTCTCTACCTCTCTCTATCTCTTTGTCTCCCTTTCTATTTGTATGTTTGTCATTATCTCCCTCTCTCTCTATATTTTCTTCCCTATATTTATCTTTGTCTCCTTAAGTGTGCAATGGGTACATTGAAGAGGTCTTAAAGGAGAATTATCATATCTTTAATCAAATGACATGCTACCTTGAGCATAAGCCCAAGGACCTGCATCCTTGGATTGTTGACATGAAACAACCAATAAAAATTTAGTTTCTCTCTCATATTAATATATATTACTATTATATTAAATATATATTATATTAATTATATTTTGTATTATATAAAAATATACTTATTATTAATTATTAATTATAATAATTTTATACGTATTTAATAATTTTGTTAAAGAATATAATATATAATTGTGTATATGCTTAATTGTTAATCTAAATGAAAACATAAAACACTAAATGAAACCTTAATCTAAAGAAATTTAAATAAAATTTGAACAAACAAAATTCCTTCAGAGCTCTCCCATTTTTCTCTATCTACAGAGATTCTTTTGAAGCTTGTGGCTCTCAGATTGTGTAAGCTTAGCTTCTCCAAATGGCTACTGCAGAATGAGAATGCAAATGAAGATGAAAATCTATTCTATATGCTGGTGGAGTAAAATTGTTAACGGATATGAACAGGGGCTGTGATTATGCACAGGGGCTGTGAATGAAAGATAACATGATTCTATTGCTACTATGCTATGATTTTATGCTATTGCTATGAAAATACTCTATGAATGCTGGGAATACTATGCAATTTGCCTATAGTTTACTTGCTTAAAATTCTATATGATTTTGGAGCTCCCGGAAGCTGTATTTATAGATTTTTTGCAGGCTCAATCCCAGCTAGCAAGAATCTACGGCTGTGAGATTGTCTGGTAAGTTTGAATGGTGAGAGATTGAGAGGTTGAGAAGAAAATGGGGGAGGTTGAGAGGTTGGAGAGAAGGATGGATTCCTGTCTTCAACCCACGGGAACAGGCCTGCACAGAAACAGAGAAATTTAATTTTCTGTTTTGGCAGTTTGTTTCCTGGGAGTTGAAGATAAATCCCCAAATTAAATAAAATAAAATTTATTTAATTTAATTTATTGCATTTTGATTTTTGATTTTTGAAAACTATGGAAGAATTAATTAAATATTTTTGGAATATTTAATTGTGATATGACTTTAGAAGAATATGAAATATTTAGAAGATTTAATTAAATATTTTTGGAATATTTAATTGTGATAGATATATGAAGAATTTAGAAATGATTTTAAGAAGATTTAATTGAATTAGAGGAAATAATTAAATATTTTGGAATATTTAATTATAAATGATATTTAGAAGAAGAATAATAATTTAATCTTTATTTGAATAAAATATTCAAACGAAGATTATATGATAATTAATATAAATAAATTATAATATTTATTTAATTAATTAAGAAATGAAGAGGTGATTAAATATTTAATCGAAATAAAATCATGAAAAATATAAATAAATTATTTAAATTTATTTATACGTAGATAGAATCAGAAGATTTAATTAAATATTAAAAATATTTAATTAATTACCAGACAATGTGATGTAACCATTTTTAAGTGTATACATTTTGCCCCTCTTTGAAGTGATGTGTTTTACGCATTACTTCAATATTTTAAAATTGTTGCACACAATCAAATCCAGAAGCTATACAGACTTATGATATGGATTGTGGAAACCTATTATCATTTGTTGAAATATTGATAAGTATATGCCCCCGTGAACGATGAATTGATTTTTGAATGTTTTTGAATTTTTGAATTTTGAATTTTTATGAATTTTTTTAATTTTTTAATTTTTATGGATTTTTATGATTTTAAAGATATCGATTCATCATTCGAAACTTATGATTTGAAGAATTTGTCCTGAAAATATATAAAAATGAAAATTTGCTGAAGAAATTGCCCCTGCTATGTGAAAATATGATAAAATGCCCCAATTTTACCATTATATAGGTTAAAAATGTCATTTTCCATGTCATTTTCAATTTTAACCTAGTAAAATTTGCAAATATTGAGCTCTGACTTGATAATCATGGCACTTCCAGTTCACCTGCACTGTTTTAAGCGTATCCGATGACATAAGCGACAAGCGCACTACGGACCTCCGGTATGTGTCTCGTAAATCCCTGTCTCTTGAAAATTTGTTTTTGCGCACGTGTTTCAATGTTTATTGTTGAAAATTTTGAGTTTTAGCGCTCTTAAAGTGTTTCGTAGCGCATTCAACATTTTTCGTAGCACGTTTAATATTGTAGCGCCCTTAATAAATATTGTAGCGCATATGATTATTTTCATAGCGCAATTGATATCGTAGCGCCCGTGATAGATTTCATAGCGCATTTGATGATTTTCATAGCGCATATGATATCGTAGCGCACCTGAGATGTATTGCAGCGCTCTTAACAAATCTTGTAGCGCAAAATATTCCATAGCGCAGTTGATAAAAATCATAGCGCTATTAATTGATTCTGTAGCGCAAAAAGTTACTTAGCGTCGATAAAAATTTTTGTGGCGCCCATAACTAGTTCTGTAGCGCTTTTTGTTCCAAATGATAAATTTGTTTCCCAAATTGTTGGAGAACAAATAGTAGCTGATAAATTTGCTTTTAAAGTTGTTAAAAACAAATAGGACGGATAAGTTTTTTTTCTAAAGTTGTTAGAAAGAAACTTGATATTGATTATTTGCGTTCCATGATGATGAAAAACAAATAGTTTGATTGATTTGTTTGCTTAAAAACAAACATGATTTTGATATTATTTGCATTTCATAATGATAATGAAAAACAAATAGTTTGATTGATTTGTTTGTGGATTGACATGCCAAGATGAGTTGATATTGATGTTGTTTTGATGATGTATTTGAACAGGAGAGACTAGGTGTCTTACAGTTATGAGAGACATTTTCGAGCACATGCACATTGATTCCACATTTATTACAGTCAGATACAGATGTGATTGATGCATGTGGTTTGAGCTCATTACTTGATATGCCCGAGGTTCGCCTCAATAGGGCCCTATTGACAGCACTTGCAGAGAAGTGGCATAGCGACACCAACACCTTTCATTTACCGACAGGCGAGATTACAGTGACTCCCGAGGACGTATATCGCATCTTACGGATCCCAGTGATGGGAGAGATAGTTGTTTTTGACAGACGAGAGGCTGGAGGTACTCTTGCTTTGAGACGGATATTCAGAGATGATCAGATTGCTGGGTACTTCATCCCATGGGGTGAGATTACAGATACCTATCCACCTTTACCAGCTGTGCTTGCAGGATTCATTGGAGGTGTGTTATGCCCCGACCATAGGTCGAAGGGGTTCGCGATCGGATGGGGTCGTGTCTTAGAGAGCATGGTGATGCAGGGGACACGGTATGCATGGGGTACTTGTATGCTAGCCCACCTATATGATGAGTTACATCATATCGTATATGGTAGAGGCCGGAGTTTTGCTGTAGGGTGTTCATTATTACAGATATGGGCATGGGAGCATTTTGCAGTTTTACGTCCATTGACTCGAGGAGAGCGACCAGCTGGTCGAGCATACAGATGGAGATATGCACATATTATTGCTCAGCCTAGACTGGGCAAACTAGTATATTGGCAGCGGTTATTGGATAGTTTGGATACAGTATGCTGGAGACCATATTTAGATTGTGAGCCATGGCCAGAGGATGCCAGAGAGATGCCTTTTGTATGCACTTCTAGATTTTTGATTGGGCGGACGACATGGATCCTTGAGAGATTTCTTGCTGGAAGTGTATTGCGACAGTTTGGTCAGATTCAGGGTATGCCTGTTGGTTCAGCTATTTATGCGCAACGACAGCCAGAGCTTGCAGTGTGGGGTCCACGGATCTCTTATGATGCAGCAGTGGCAGAGTTTACCAGTTTAGGTGCATAGATGTGGGACTACCGGGTGGATGTTCTTGATGCAGGGGCAACACCAGAGTATGTACAGTATGTTCTACAACATCCACCTCCACGCATGTTTGATCCTGATGAGGCCGTTGCTCCTATCATTGCTCAGAGACGTCGACAGAGAGACTGGGAGTCAGGAGATGATGATTCAGTGGATAGTGATGACGAGGAGGGTAGTGGAGATGATGATTCAGTGGATAGTGATGACGAGGAGGGTAGTGGAGATGATGAGTCAGATGGATATGATGGTGGTGATGGTAGGGGTGGCAGGAGAGGCGACAGGAGAGGTGGCAGAGGAGGTAGGGCAGGTAGAGGTGGACCATGGATGAGGCATACTGACCCATCCTCGTCAGTGGATCTGACAGTAGCGAGTCAGATATCATTTCTGCAGAGCATAGTACAGAGCTTGTAGGCTCAGCTATCACAGGCACAGGCCTTGATTTCTTAGTTGCAGGGTCAGGTGACTTTGATTACTGCTGAGAGAGACGCAGCTAGACAGCGGGGTGAGCAGGCCATTGCCTTAGCAGATAGCCTACATAGAGTAGCAGGTAGCACTTTGCCAGGTGATATGATGAGAGAGGTTACCAGAGCCACACGAGAGGCAAAGTTCTATCAGACTAGATATCATGATTCAGTTCCACCTAAGCAGAGAGAGAGCTACACTCAGTCTCGATCTACTCATGGTCGCTCTCGTACTACCAGCAGGGGTGTGACACAGTCATTACCTCCTAGAGGGCCACCAGGGACAGGCAGAGCAGGTCCATCAAGGGTAGGTGGTACAGGTCCATTAGGAGCAGGTGATACAGGTCCTAGGCCAGCTCCATCATAGGATAGTTCAGCCTAGTGCATTGTATATGATATTCTGTTGAGACATTTTGTATACACTGTGAGATGATCACATTTTTGATGATATTATATCATTTGTAGTTGACATCCTTGTACATTTTGACATTCAATTTTGAGATATATGAAATGCAGTGATGATTTTATACAATATATGATGTGTATCCATATGATGTGTACTATATGATGGTTTCATGATTTATGATATTTATATACATTATTTTATGAGATGAAATTTATTTGATGAATGGATGTATATGGTAACAATGTATGTATGCTTTGAATTTATGATTTTCTAATGCAAATGTATGAAATGATGTTTTTATGAATGTCAAAATATACTCAGTCATAAAGATATAAACATTTGATTCTTTGCCAGCTTTTTAGAAATCTATAAATGCAAAATGCAAATTCTAACATGAATGCAATCTATACTAACCATGCAGGTCATTCATACAATATTGCCATTTGGAGAGCTTATACATGCTTTTTGTATCATCATAGAGCTTTGAAATGTTGAAAGTTAATACAAGCATCAAAGGGTATGTTAGCACCAATGATGACCTGATTATTGCTTTCATGATTTTTATATAGCAAGTTAATACAAGCATCTAGGTATAAGTAAACCGAGATGACCTGAGTATTGCTTGCATAAACAGACAAGAGTTAACCCGTTTCCCATGCAAATTCTGAAATGTCATCCATGATACATAGTAGAGCATGTCTCGCGACCAATTTGCATAGTACTAATGATTTCCTCGCAAACAACAGACAAAGAAAAATCATACTCCTTCCTTGCTTTTCTAGTTCAATACATCATCGAATCGCTCTAGAGATATGATAAAAAATCAAACAACCATTCAAATTCCTGCTTAAAGTATTTCAAACATTTATTCAGATTAAGATCATCCAATTTGGTCACCATCATTGATATTCTGCATGTCGATAGTTGTTTGGATCATTTTGTTTCGATTTCGATTGACATGAATATGTTTGTGATTGATTTGATATGACGAGGTTGCGTTTTGTCAAACTGTTATTTGCCTGTTTGTGATATTCTGAAAACTTGTTACCCCTCTCTTGTATGTTTCTGCGTTTTTCCCCCAATGTAAACACAACCTAAAGATAAAAGATATGTACAAATTTCATCAAGCCACGGTGAAACCTAAAGATTCCCACTATATGGTATGGATAATGAAAAATATAGACATATGATAGACGTGGATGAATGATGTTGAAAGTGAAAATGAGACATAAACTAATAAATGGAGGAACCCATTTCGATCACAAGTAGCGCTTGTTTGCCAAGTTTTCACTACTTGTTTTTATTGCACTTTTTCAAGATTTTTCTGATTTTTTTATTTTTTTTCAGGACTTTTTATGCATAGAACTTCTTGAGATGAATACTATTGATTGGCTCTTCAAACAGGTCCCCCTCTGATGTGGATAACTGATATGCTCCAGAACCGTATGTTGCTACAATAACAAATGGACCAAGCCAGTTAGGTTCAAATTTACCTTTCTTTTCTCTGTCTTGCTGATTACGTGGATTTTCCCTCAAAACTAAGTCACCCACTTGAAATGCCCATGGTTTAACTCTGTGGTTATAACTACGAGACATGACTTGTTGATAACCTTTCAAGTGATCAGCTGCATGTTGGCGTCTTTCATCTAACAGTTCAAGCTCTTGAAGGCGAGAAACTCGGTAGTCTTCATCACTTATCAATCCCTTAAGTGAAACCCTAAGCGAAGGTATTTCAACTTCCAATGGTAAAATCGCTTCTGCTCCATAGACTAAAGCATATGGTGTAGCTCCTGTTGGTGTGCGAATACTAGTTCTATATGCCCACAAAGCTGGGTTGAGTTGAACATGCCAATCACATCCAGCATCATTTATTGTCTTCTTCAATATCTTCAAAATGGTTTTGTTAGAAGCTTCTGCTTGACCATTACCCTGTGGATAATAAGGTGTAGAGTACCTGTGTTGGATATGAAATCTTTCACAAAGTTCATCAATATCCTGATTCTTAAAAGGTCTTCCATTATCAGTAACAATAGAATTAGGAATTCCATATCTACAAATAATGTAATTCAGGATAAATGAAGATATCTGTTTACCAGTCACTGTTGTTAGAGGAACAACTTCAATCCATTTTGTAAAATACTCAGTAGCTGTGATGATAAACTTATGACCATTTGACGATGAAGGATGTATTTTACCAACAAGATCTAATCCCCACTGAGAAAAAGGCCATGTTGAAATGAAAGGTTGCAATTCTTGTGCAGGTGCATGAATAAGATTCCCATGGATCTGGCATTTAGAACACTTCTTAACAAAAGTAAAAGAATCTTGCTCCATGGTAGGCCAATAGTATCCCATTCTGACAAGTTTCTTCGCTAAGGTCAAACCACTCGAATGAGTTCCACAAATACCACCGTGAACCTCTTGTAAGGCTTTTTCAGATTCGTCACGTTCAAGACATCTAAGGAGTGTACCATCAAGACCACGTCTATAAAGGATATTGGTAATTAAGGTATAACGGGATGATTGGCGTATGAAATTCCATTTTTGGTTGCGAGATAAATATAAAGGCAAGATGTTATCTTTCAAATAGGTATAAGTTTTGCCATATAAAGTTGAATCAGAACCAGTCAAATGACATATAACTTGGTTTTCAGGATTATCATATGCAGGAGAAAACAATCGTTCCACCAAGAATTCATACTTGGTTTGATCTTCTGATATTTGTAATAAGGAAGCAATGGTAGCCATTGCATCTGCAGCTTTATTATCAATCCTTGATATTTGTGAAAACTTGATTGATACAAAATATTTCTTATAATCATCCACCATGTTCTTGTATGGTAACAACTTATCATCTTTGGTTTGATAATCATCATTAATTTGATTAATGATAAGTTGTGAATCACCATAAACTTCCAGCTCTGTAATCTGCCATTCCAAAGCTATTTTCAATCCTATGAGTAATGCCTCATATTCGGCTATGTTATTTGTGCAAGGAAACATCAACCGATATGATCGTGAGATGGTATGTCCTTCAGGTGTAACAAAAAGAATCCCTGCCCCCGAGCCATATTGTGTATAAGATCCATCAAAATATAATGCCCAGGGTTTCTGAATTGTTGCTGTAAAGATATCTGCATCAGGAAACTCAATGTGCATTGGATTGGCTTCTTGTAAAGGTGCTTCAGCCAACTGATCTGCAATGACCTGTCCTTTAATTGCTTTTCGATCTACATAGTGAATATCAAACTCACTTAAGATCATTACCCATTTTGCAAGTCTTCCTGTTAAAGTAGCTCTGCTTAATAGGTATTTCAATGGGTCTATCTTTGTTATCAGTTTAACTGTATGAGTCAACATATAATGTCGCCACTTTTGAGAAGCAAACACTACTGCAAGACAAGCTTTTTCAATGAAACTGTAGTTTAACTCATGTCTTGTTAAGGTTCTGCTGATATAATATATTGCCCTTTCTTTACCTGTAGAATCTTCTTGTGCTAGCAATGCTCCCAAAGATACTTCTGTTGCTGAAATATAAAGTATGAGTGGCTCTCCCGGAATAGGCGGAATTAGAACTGGTGGATGTGTAAGATATTGCTTAATCTGATTGAATGCTGCTTCACATTTGTCATCCCATTTAAATGGAACATTTTTATGTAATAAATGTGTAAATGGCAAGCTTTTGTCCGCCAGTTGAGCTATAAACCTTCTGATGGACTGTAATCTTCCTTGCAAGGATCTTAATTGACTGATATTTCGTGGTGGAGACATGTCCATTATAGCTCGTACTTTTTCTGGATCAATTTCTATACCCTTTTCTGAAACAATGTACCCTAGGAGTTTTCCAGATGTAACACCAAAGACACATTTCTTTGGATTCAGTCGAACATTGAATTTCTCCATTCTAATAAAGATTTTTGACAAGATTTCCAGGTGTTCATCTCGTGTATGAGATTTGGCAAGTAAATCATCAACATAATCTTCCATGAATGTATGCATCATATCATGAAAAATAGTTGTCATTGCTCTTTGATAAGTAGCTCCAGCATTCTTTAACCCAAATGGCATTACATTCCAGCAATAGGTACCCCAAGGACATGTGAACGCTGTTTTATCTTGATCTTCTGGTGCAATTTTTATCTGATTGTATCCTGAAAATCCATCCATTAAGGAATACATTGCATGGCCAGCAGTTAAGTCAACAATCAGATCTATGTTAGGTAAAGGAAAATCATCTTTGGGACAAGCTTTATTTAAATCCCTGAAATCTATACAAACTCTGATCCTTCCATCTGGTTTTGAAACAGGTACAATATTGGAAATCCATTCTGCATAATCAATAGTTCGAATGAATCCAACATCCAGAAGCTTCTTTAATTTTTTTTGACCAATAATGCAACATGTGGATGCATCTTTCTGAGCTTTTGTTTCACAGGCTTTGTCCCAGATTTGATAGATAAATGATGCATTATCAGATTAGGATCTAACCCTAGCATATCAACATATGACCAAGCAAAGTTAATTTAATTATCCTTCAAGAATTGCATGAATTTCTGGACTTCTTCAACTGTTAATGATGCTGCAATTTGCAAAACTTTTGGCTGCTCTGTTGTATTTATGTTGATTGATTCCGTTGGTTCAATCAAAATAGAAGATCTTTCATGATAATACTTGGGAAGAGTGTCAATTTTCTCATCCTTCAGTGCCTCAGAAAGGTTTTCATTGTCAGATTCGCTCTTTATTTTTCTCTTGTTTTGATCTATTACTGCCATTTTTTGGTTTTCATCAATAGATCCATCTTTTATTTCATTTATTTTGCAGCTAAGAGACTTGACACTCTCCTTATCAAAATCATTAGTATAAGATTCTTGCATGAAACATTTGTTTTCTTCATTTGAAGAACAAAGGAAAGTTATAATGTCTTCATCATTACTGAATGTAGGAATATGGATAGGTGCGTCAATGTCCCAATCTATAAGTTCTGGATAAACTAAAGGCATAGAATCATTAGGTTGGGTAAGGTCTTGAATTGTCAAAGTCATGATATGGTTGTCATCCTCATGGTAGACAAGGTCTGTGATGGTATGCTCCTGTTGATTATCAATCTCGTTAGAATCTAATTCTTCCTCATTTGAGTCATAATCGCTTTGTAAAACATAATCTAGTGGAGGCCTTGAACCTTCTCCTTGTATAAGAACAGGTGCATATTTATGTATAGTATCAACTTGTTTATCCCTCCAGAATTCATCATTATAAATGGTGTCCCATTCATATTCATTAGAATCAGTATCTGAACTATTTTGCAATTGGAAAACTGATTCATGAGATTTATCTAACACGGATTCTCCTTCATGAACTAATGATGTCTGCTGTGAAGTAAGTTCTTCTTTATCTTTACCATATCCAAGTCTTGTTTTATCACTTGAATGCTTTGAAATAGGTTGAATTGGTTCTACAATTCCTTCTCTTCGTTTACCTATAGGACCATTCCCTTCATAACCCATCTTTTGCATGATAGCGTACCCTTTACCATATTGTTCTTTAGGCAACTTAATGTGCAAGAGAGATTCATCTTCATCTTTGTATAGCCAATTTAGGATGTCCCTATCTTCAGCTTCTTCTTCAGTGGTATTAGCTCTAATGAATTTTCCATCAAACTTTGTGATTAGCACAAAAGCTTGAGATGTAGAAGTAGTCGCAATCTTTTGATTCGATAAAGTTGGCAAACCATGTGACCTTGGAGAAGGAGGTAAAGTAGAAAGAGATAGTGAATATTCACCTACCCCTTTGTCTTTAAACTTTAACTTAGTATCAAGATTCTTTGTCAATTCTTGCAATTGGACTTGTAGATTGGAAGAAGAAACAGCAAGAACTTCTCTATTGTGTGGCACAAAGACATCTGGAGTTACTCTAAGATTTGAACAAGTTTGGGTACTATTGTAATCAGCTTGTATAGTTATTTCTTGTCCATCATATGGAAACTTGATACATTGATGATATGTTGATGGTACAGCTTGCATATCATGGATCCACGGATGACCCAAAAGTATGTTATAAGACAAATCTCGATCTAGAACCTGACAAAATGTATTCTTCACAACAGGTCCCACTCTGATAGGTAGCAATATTAATCCCTTAGAAGCTCTTTCTTCATCATCATATGCCTTAATGGTTATTTTCCTCCGTGAGTCAATTTCATTTTCTGAAATTCTTAAGGCATTTATTAATTTTAAGGTACAAATATTCAAACCAACTCCTCCATCTATTAAGACACGTCTAATTCGATGTTTATGGATCATGACTTCAAGATAGAGCGAGGAATTATGTGGATGTGTCATAGAGGCATCATCTTTATCGGAAAATGAAAGACAAGTGGGAGAAGATAAATGTCCCACCATGGCTTGAAA
This sequence comes from Sequoia sempervirens, assembly GCA_007258455.2. NCBI lineage: Eukaryota > Viridiplantae > Streptophyta > Pinopsida > Cupressales > Cupressaceae > Sequoia > Sequoia sempervirens. The sequence continues at coordinate 291,664,008 of VDFB02000008.1, forward strand.
TCTGTTTGCATCTAGATCAGTATCAACAGTTGTGTTTACAAGAGCTTCTTCTAAAATATTCTTGTGTATGGGGGATATTTTGAGAAGTTCAAGAATGGATATTTGAGCTGATGTTTTTCTCAATTGATCAACCAGATTATACTGAATTGGAGAAGAAATAGTTGTTTTAGATGAACTTCCTTTTAAAACAACCTTTGCTTGACCTCTTGTTGTTACATTAACCTGTTGATATTATTGTTTTCCTTTGATTTTGATAACATTAATCTGACTATCATCTATGTGAATGTGATGGATTATATTGTCTTCAACATTATGTATGCTTTTGGCTTTGATATCCGATGTTTCCCCCTTTTGGTAGTTTGGCAAAGGATCTTTGAATGCTTGATGATCATCATTGGTATGATGTCCCTCAATTGTAATAGTACCATTGTCAATTAAATCTTGTACTAGATTTTTCAAAGCTTGACAATTGTTTGTTCTAT
>VDFB02000008.1:291664589-291687791 GCA_007258455.2 Sequoia sempervirens
CCATCAATTTAGGCATAAATCTAAGTCCTCCAAAATAGGATGACTACCTCCTTAAATTTAGCTTACAAATTGCACCTGTCGCCTTCCATGTAGGATGCCACCTCACTGGTAGGTACCACAAAGTGACAATAATTTGGGTAGGCAATTAACTAAGGAAAATAAATAATTGCATTAAATAATAACAAAAAAAATGCTAGGACTAGCCCACATGGGTAGCCGAGTTGGCTTGAGTCTTTAGTTTTGTCCCTAAGGTCTTGGGTTTGACTCGGAGGCTTGAAATCCCCTGATGTGTGTGGCTTGTGGGTGACTGTGTGCATCCCTAGGGACTAGTCTTACCCCAGCTTTCCAAATAATGCAAAGCATCTACCAAAACCAACAAACCACCAAGGGTACTTTTGACCCTAATAAAAAATGAGAAGATCCACTACATTTCACTAATATTTCACAAAATCCATCAAATTATCTGGCCATTCATTAGGCTATCAAACACCAAAATCACCCAATCAGTATTCAATATCTCTATTAGACTCAAATATATCTTAACCAGCATCAAATTGACTAAACCAAAACAAAACACCATTAGAAACCCTAAACCAACCACATATTTCACTATTCACCAAATTACCCTTCATTGTAACTTATTTCAACTAAGGAAAAAAGACAACCAGTCATCCATTCTTGCTTCAAACCTATTACCAAACCTTAACACACCTATGAACATCATGATTTAGACTGAAACAAAAGCAAAACCACATTAGCAAGCTCTAAATCAACCAACTTGACCAATTTGCACACCAAGACACCCATTATGCACCATGATTCCACATAGCTTAACCACCAAAAAAAAAAAAATTCTTTCTAAACTCTGTTCAAGCATTTAGACATATTTACCAACATCATTTAGATAGTTTCAAATCAAAACTAATCACTCAAGTCACCATTTCCACAAATTCACTCTTCTTAGCAATCAACACACCATACTTCTAGTAGGTCACCAAACCCCTAAAATGGGTGATTCTTCTTCAACCATTTTGTATCTCCCCAAACCCAATGCACATTTAGGAACCCATTTTGATCTACTTTAACATATCAAAAGAATGAACTTGGTTGTTTTGAAAAGTTTCTAAAACCAATTGATTGTCCACTAGAAAAGTGCCTCAATTAGGCAAAAAATGCAAAGAAACTACCAATGAATCAATTTGAAATCATCTAACAACCCTGGGCAGCATTGAACTAGGTCCCAAAACTTCCAAATCACCAACTTTCAAAGATTAAAAGTCACAATAGAGCATCAAATATCAAAACCCTCATTTTGAGTAGCCTTAAGCCAAGAAAAGAAAGGGTTTAATGAAAGCAACCTTTCCAAACCTTATATCAACTTTCCACCACTTCAATCATGTTTAATTATGTCTGCATATGCTCTAGAAACCAACTTCCAACCAGCTCGTATGCATTTTCCACAAATGCTAACCTGTAACCATCTATTTTCATTAAAAAAAACTCTATATTTCCTAATAGAACAACAACCAACACTTGTTTCTTGTCTTCCTTGTTCCTACACACACACAAATCACTTAAAACATACTAAAGACTCTCTAAAAAATCCATCCCACCAATCTTCTAAACCTACAATGGTGGGATGGTGAATTCAATCCTCACAAGACTCTCAAAACCCTTGACTGGGTTTTCAAACCAGTTTTTATAAAATAGATTAAATGAGACCCTAAACTCAAATAAAGTCTCTCAAATCAACTTATTTTGAAGGATCACACATTCTTTTAAGAAATAAAAACAAGAATATAGCCTAATGAACTCGATACAGTCCCTATCGGAATGGTGAATAAGAGAAAAACGTAGTGAATACAGAACATGGAACTTTATTTCAAAAATTTGATTTCAAGATTACAAAGTACAACCTTTTATCTGCCTTTTCCAAGCTTTATATAGTTTTTCATCAGTTGAGGAAACTACCTCTTCATTTCCAACCAACTAACAACCTTCTAATTCAAGGTGACTCTTCATCTTCTTGTTCTTTTTTGCAATTTTGCACTTTTTACATCTTTTTTTTGCATTTTGACAGCTAATGGTAACTTTGAGAAATTTGACTCCCCTAACCATCTAATAACCTATTTGAGACTCAATTACATTGTAAATGACCTTCACATGACCTTTTCACATTGATTTACATTTGGAAATTCATTTTTTACAAATTTTCCTAATGAAGGCATTAAATACACAAGGTGTTCCTGCACCATACAACTAACCTACAAAAACTTTCCAAGTCCCTTTGGAAACATGTTGTATCAACCTTGAGTCTTTATACTTTCTTCAATCTTGTCTTGGACTGCTTCTTCTTGCTTCACTCTCTGAATCTTGTACTTTCCTTTGTCTTTGCCTTCAACTCTATCTTCATTTCTAAATTTTCTTTTCTTCACTTATCTTTTGCCATCTCCCTTCTTTGCCTATTAGATTCACAATCATTCTTCTCATTCAAAAGGACATAGGACTATCCTTTCATAGCTCTCAACTTTCCACTAACTTTTTCTCTCTCAAAGGACACAAGACTGTCCTTTCACATTTCCTTTTTAAGCAATATTTCCTCTTTTTCCACAATTCATCCTTGACCTTCTCTTACCAATCATCCTTTCATCTACTCCCATCAATGGAGTACTCTCAATCTAACTTACAACTTTTCAAATGGCTACAAACCCAAGTGCTTCTTAGAAAAGTATCCATCTCCCTCACTACCTCACCACACCAACTCAACAAACCATCCATCTTACCCAACAACAGATCCTGGACGATGCCTTAGTCTCTCAACATGCACCTTCCACCCAACTTAATCTCCATTGGAGGATAGTGAACACATACATCATCTTGTCTGCCAACACACACAACTTCTCATAATTCTTCCTCTATGTAGCTTAGATGGATCAAGCACCTACAACCAACAACTCAACAACAACTCAACAAACACCAGATCAGCTGGCTATGATACCAATTGATGCAAAGCATCTACCAAAACCAACAAAACACCAAGGGTACTTCTGACCCTAATCACAAATCATGAGAAGATCTACTACATTTCACCAATATTTCACAAAATCCATCAAATTATCTGGCCATTCATTAGGCTATCAAACACCAAAATCATGCAATCAGTATTCCAGATCTTTATCAGAATCAAATATATCTTAACCAACATCAAATTGACTGAACCAAAATAAAACACCATTAGAAACCCTGAACCAACCACATCTTTCACTATTCACCAAATGACCCTTCATTGTAACGTATTTCAATTATGGAAAAAAGACAACCACTCATCCATTCTTGCTTCAAACCTATTACTAGACCTTAACACACCTTTGAACATCATGATTTAGACTGAAATAAAAGAAAAACCACATTAGCAAACTCTGAATCAACCAACTTGATCAATTTGCACACCAAAACACCCATTATGCACCATGATTCCGCATAGCTCAACCACCAAAACAACATATTTTGCTTTCTAAACTCTGTTCAAGCATTTAGACATATTTACCAACATCATTTAGATATTTTCAAACCAAAACCAATCACTCAAGTCACCATTTCCACAAATTCACTCTTCTTAGCAATCAACACACCATACTTCTAGTAGGTCACCAAACCCCTAAAACGGGTGATTCTTATTCAACCATTTTGTATCTCCCCAAACCCAATGAACATTTAGGAACCCATTTTTATCTACTTTAACATATCAAAAGACTGAACTTGGTTGTTTTGAAAAGTTTCTAAAAACAATTGACTATCCGCTAAAAAAGTGCTTCAATTAGGCAAAAAATGCAAAGCAACTACCAGTGAATCAACTTTAAATCATCTAACAACCCTGGGCAGCATTGAATTAGTTCCCAAAAATTCCAAACCACCAAATTTTAAAGATTAAAAGTTACAATAGAGCATCAAATATCAAAACCCTCATTTTGGGTAGCCTTAAGCCAAGAAAAGCAAGGGTTTAATTAAAGCAACCTTTCCAAACCTTATACCAACTTTCGACCACTTCAATAATGTTTAATTATGTTTGCATATGCTCTAGAAACCAAATTCCAACCACCTTGTATGCATTTTCCACAAATACTAACTTGTAGCCATCCATTTTCATTAAAAAAACTTTGTATTTCTTGATAGAACAACCAAACACTTGTTTCTTGTCCTCCTTGTTCCTACACACACACAAATCACTTAAAAAATACTAAAAAATCTCTAAAAAATCCATCCCACCAATCTTCTAAACCTACATCGGTGGGATGGTGAATTCAATCCTCACAAACTCTCAAAACCCTTGATTGGGTTTTCAAACCAATTTTTATAAAATGGATTAAATGAGACCCTAAACTCAAATAAATCCTCTCAAATCAACTTATTTTGAAGGCTCACACATTCCTTTAAGAAATAAAAAGAAGAATACATCCTAATGAACTCAATACAGTCCCTGTAGGACTAGTGAATAAGAGAAAAACACAGTGAATACAGAACAGGGAACTTTATTTCAAAACTTTGATTTCAAAATTACGAAGTACAACCTTTTATCCATCTTTTCCAAGCTTTATAGAGTTTTTCATTAGTTAAGGCAACCGCCTCTTCATTTCCAACCAACTAACAACCTTCTAATTCAAGGTGACTCTTCATCTTCTTGTTCTTTTTTGCAATTTTGCACTTTTTACATTTTTTTGCATTTTGACACCTAATGACAACTTTGAGCAATTTGACTCCCCTGACCACCTAATGACCTATTTGAGACTCAATTACATTGTAAATGACCTTCACATGACCTTTTCACATTGATTTACATTTGGAAATTCAATTTTTACAAACTTTCCTAATAAAGGCATTCAGTACACAAGGTGCTCCTGCACCACCCAGTGCTCCTTCGAGGAGGTCACGGGGCTGGGTCGCGAGGACACCCTGGGTTATCAAAAATAAATAAATAAATTCTAGGACTCTAAGGTTGAGACACCCTAATCTTGACATGTACTACATGGGGAATGTTGAATTCTCAATTCATTCCTCTATTGATACACATGATTATCTATTATACATTTATACTAACCCCATGTCCATTGATCCCTCAGTGTGTGTGTGTTTCAAGTGATATATGATTCATGTAACATCCATATATTGTGTGATTTTATTCTAGGAGAACATTGTTATGTGTTTCATGCTACAACATCCTTATTGATTTTTATTTTCTAATAATATTTCTCTTTTTCCTCTTTCCTTAAAATAATATATATTCTTTGCATTATTTAATTATTTTAAGGGAGACCTCATTGCACACACCTCACCTTATGCAATCTCTAGAACGTTATTGATATTTTTCACTCTATAATATTTGTAGCATACGAACCACCTAGAATAATACAACGTGCTAGCCTATGGGTCCTCATGTGTCCTACCTCTTTCGACGGTCATCCAAAAATATAACATGTTAGAACACATGGATATACTGAGAGGTGGGTGAATAAGTATATACAACAATTAATCCAATTCAACTTTATTAACCAAATCTTCTTACTTCCTTAATCAAACTATGCAAATCAAAATCACAAGCACACAACCATAACACCAAATTTACATGGAAAACCCTAGAAGGGAAAAACCATGGTGAGCAAGTTGCTTGGAACTAATGTCCAAATCCAACCTCACAAATAAAAACAAGATTTACAAGTTTTATGGGCTACAACCCTAAGGAAGCTACAACTCCCTAAAACACAATTTTTTTATGGCTTCAACCAAAAGAGGATACAACTCCCTATGAATTACAACACAAGTACAGAAAGAGTCTACAACCTCAATACAACATACTTGACACAATCTACTAATCGAACACCACCGCACCAACAAGACCCTTCACACTGACATATATTTTCAACACCTCTTCTCAAAAACCTTTGATATATTCAACTCACTTCCACACACTCATACCTCCTCACATACTCACACACTCTCATGCAAAAAGCAACAAACTTGATCTTCTATTTACATCCTCTGCAAGATTCAGAAAGTTTCTCCTTTTCAGCCAATGATGAAATGTATGACATGAAACATGCAATGGCCATTACTAAGTTCACTTCAAAACATTCTTTGAAAGTAGAAATCAATGCAGTCCAAGCTAGGAGATAAGAAGGACCTATTTTACTTTTGAAATATTCCCACATTGATGCACACTACAAAAACATGATGCAATCAACTAAACATACCAAGTCAACCTAACAAACACTTATCCTTCCATGCATTAGCTCCAAAAAAAAGGTGGTACTAGAGAGATCAAATAACATCATGCATAACACTTCACAAATATTATATGATATTTAGAAACATTAAAATACATTCTTTTCATAAATTCATGATACCTTTTGTTGGCACAAACAAACAAACATTGACATTAGCATCTCTTGCAAATTGAGAAAACACAGTCTTGAGATAGAACATTGAAAACCTTACTTGCAATACACCACAACACTTGAAACTTGAAAAGAGAAGACAAATAGATAATTTGAACTCATCCTCCAAACTACAAGACCATATGTTCAAAAGAAGAGAAATGTGAAGCATTCCTCTAAACCTTCTTGACTATAACAACATAGTCCTCATTTTGCTAGCTCTAGAAACTTTTGTGGTAACTTTCCTGCACTGAATCAAGAACATATATACTTCATATCTGCCTCGGTCTAACTTCCAAACCATAAGCCCATATTTTAAAATGTGGATGAATACAAAGCATTGTCTCGAGCTTCTTTAGTACAACTTCATGACCCACTGACTTCATAAAAAAAATTCATACCTTATTTCATATCTTATATAATTTTTTATATCAAGGGACAAAGAATATAATAATTCACATCACTCTTCACCATAACTTCGTGTATGCAACATGCCCATGACATTCATCATCATGTCCCACCCTTCACAACACTTCTAATCACCACATTGATTGCATCACATGCAACCTTCCACACACTACCATTTTGTTGACATCAATAACACCTACAACAAGAAAACATTTTGTAATAATCTCCATTATGTTGACATCAATGACAAGAAATTCAACACTTGTAGTTACTATGGTTGATCAAAATCATTGTATGGAATCTAGTATAACATAACTTGTTAGCCATATGGTATCATTTCTAACAACACACCACTATAAAATATTGTGTTATGCATCTTATCCATGATCCTTTTCTCTTTTCTTTTTCCTAAGTGTTTGTCTTTGTGTATTCATTATGCATGAGTGTTTGTATTGCTTTTTCTTTATGCATAGTGTTGGGACTCAAATCTACATTATATTTTTTATTGAGTCCTTCCCCTTTTGTGTTCCTCTGAGGTCCCCTTTCATTCCCATCTACTAATAACTTATCTGAGATATCTAATTTGGGCAATATTTTTCCAAATTTCTTAGTATAGTTGGGTAGAGCATAAAAATTAGGCCCAATTGCTTTTGGAAGTTTTGAAAAAATCTCAAAGGGAAGAAAATTGTGCCTTTACAAGTTTTCCCCTTCCAACTAGATCAAGTGTAGTTCAAATTCATTTTCTTGCATAATACAGTCTGATTGGGTTTTATTGTAAATGTCAATTCACTTATCGATCCCCACAAAGGTAGAAAAATAGAAAAAATGGCTAAATGTAATTTTTTTGGGAACCCAATGTCCTACTAAAATTCCTCTTTCATGCGTAAGTGTTTAATTTAGTTCTTTTTCCCATGGTATCCAATTCATTAAAATATTTCTTTCTTTAATTTTGTATATTCTCAATGCCTAGTTAAACTAATTTTTTCAATTTTCATCTAGTTGATTCATATTTTTTTGATTTGTGGTAAAACTGTGTCCATTTAATTTTGTGGGAATTTCCATGTGAACCATCTTAACTCCAATTTCCAATGATTTTTTTCATTTCCAATTCCTAATAGATTCCCAATAGATGTAGTTGACTTCAAAAATTGGCTAAGTAAATTCTTTACGGGTGAACGGAGTCCTTATTCCCACACGTGCCTCTTGTCATTTCATCTTCCTTTTGTGGTCTTTAAAAAGTAACTTCTCCTCCCCGATTCCTTTTTCTGCAAAATTATTCCATCCCATTTTCTCACATCCATAATTTAAAGACATCATTGGTAGAACTTTTCATTTGAAATAGATTTTTTACTATAGTTAGTGGGTTCACTTGGTTGGCAATTTTTCACAAAGATGCGTTTAGGTGGAAACTTCCCACATTTGTTTTGAATGCCCCCCTAAGGCCCGCAAGGTTCCATTTTAGCATGTTGAAGGCTTTGATGGTATTTGGACATTTCACCTACTCCACTATTAAGTTACGAGTCATTAATACAATATTTCAATGACCATGGTCTACATGGCAACCTCTTGGGAGAAAATATTTTAAAGTGTAGATTTTTTTTCATCTACTACCATTGATAGTGCCATATTTCTCAACCATCAAATTTTATTGTAGAGCCCATCTTTCAATCTAAAGCATCCATTTTGGGCATGATTCCCCAACACCATTAATTTTGAATTACTATAGTATTTCATTTTAGGGTTTTCTCTTGTTGTATTATTTTATTAGTAGGTGGCTATTCTTTTTCATAATTGTATGGTATAGGAGAGTAGAGAAAAAAAGAATAATATTCAAAAGGGAAAAAAATTCAAAAATTAGTTGCAAAGCAATTGTAAGGATGCAAAGGTTATTTCGAATTATTTTTGGAATGTTGTAATATCATTTTCTATTTTTTTTGTCTCCATTGTTGTGTGTGCAAAATTATAAAATGTACCATTCTAAAATATTTTGTTCAACACATTTTCTACTTCAAATGTATCATCATTAGAAGAATTTGATAAAAATCTAAATCTATTCAATGTATTGTGATAGCTCTTTTGTATGATCATATATGAGTTTGGATAGTTGAATAATGGATAACTAAGTAGATAAAGCTATGAATGGTATTTTGTTGATTCTTCTAATATGTATATCATCTTTAGTATTTTACTTTCCCTATGTTATTTCTCCTTGCTAACTATGACTCTATTGCCATAGGATAAGCACCGGTCTCTTGTATGTGTTCTAGTCATCCATATTTAAATAAAATGCATAAAATTACTTATTTTTAGTTCCAATTTGTGTGTTCACAATATCCTTTTTTTTAATGAATAAATAAAACCACTATTTTTTAATCATGTAACTCACCCCCACCTTGTACTTGTGTCTAAGGTGTTATATCAGCTATATAGGTGTTAGAGATAGCTAGTTTATTAAGTCCAATGACAATATTAAGGACTAAGTAAACAAGTCAGGTTTAGTTGTCATCAAATTCATCATTTCTTATCATAAGTTATTACAATACCTACTAAGCTATACCCTTAGGAATACCCTCTCGAGTTTAAGCTGAGTGCAAAGTGTTAGAGATATAACCCACTCTCATTGAGTTATCTCAAAGTCCATAAGTTTGTGGATGAACTAATTTTTCTCACCTATTGAAAATCCTAGCCTTGTGTGCAGAATTATGTTCTAGGAAGCGGAGCAGTGATTTTGAGACTTAACACATAATATATTTCTTAGTAATTTTATTTTTCAATTAATATATATATATATATATATATTAGTGAATATTTCGTATAATGGTTGTCTTTTCCATAAGATATTTTGGTTGTTTTGTAGGTCTTTTTCTTGGGGGCATATTCACCTCTCTTGAAGACTCTATATCCATTATAGTATTGTTGGGTAAATTTTTATAACTTCTATACTTATTTTATCATGCATATTTAGTGTAACCCATATGCATGCTAGAGTGAAGGAAAAATGTAGTGTCAAAATTTGCACACCCTTGTAATTTCACTCCATATCATGTACTTATTTTTATCTCTCTAATATAAAAAATCTCAATAACAAAATTTTAGCAATTTGATTCTCTATTTCTTGCATTTTTATGATAGTTCAAGATTTCTAAGTCTAAATTTTCTTGGACTGGAGTCCAACATCTAGACATTCACATGATGCGCTAGAATCTCTTGAAATTTATGATTCCAATTTGAGCATTACCTTCCCATTGAAAATTTAAAAATTAATGTTCTTTCATTTCATTACGACCAATAATGCTTTTTAAACATGCCCTTTTGATCACTCAAGTGAATTTTTCATTCCTAATTTTCAATCTGTATATTTTTAGATAAAATTTTGGCATTTTTCAAAATCAACAAGCTACATGATCATACCAATTGTTTGCATGTAATCACTATAGCACTTTTGAAAGAATTATTTTTATGAGATTATGAAGAACAATAGGATCAAGAAAATAACATGTTCCTTGGGATTTTTTTACAAGCTTCTAGGTGATTTTGTTCCTAAAATATTGTTCCCTCTCTTATTGTTTATATTTATATTTTTTATTTTCAAAATCTCAAGTGCCAACATAGTGTGTTTGATATTTTCAATATTTCAATCATCTATATTTTCAATTTAAAGCATTTTCAATTACTCTTTTAAATATTATAAAAATATAGGTTCCCATGGAGGTCAAAAGACCAAAATGGGGGTTTGACTAAGGCAAGCCCCTCTAATAGCCACCAAAAGCAAGTTATTTTCTTCTTGTTGTTTGTAGGTTCATTGGACAGTAATTCTTATTTGGTGATATATTTTTCAACTCTTCTCCTAGTACTTTATAATTTTTCTTTGAATATTTAAACAACTAGTTTTATTTTCATTTTTATCATTTTGAATACTATGTGCACCCTATTTTTTTTTTTTAATTCTATGTGTATAGGAGGTACATCCATACTTGACAATACCTTTTTTTACATCTGGATTAGATGACAATGAGACACACTGGGATCTAACGAAGAGGGTTTCAAAAAATGTCTATAGGTTCTTCCTCATTAATATTTTTTTTTGTTGGAATAAAGTTGTAACTTCTTTTTTGTAAATAAATATTTTTATTGGTTTGTTGTAATTGAACATTTCATACTATAATTTGCAATTTTGTGTTTAGTTATAAATCTTGTATAACAAGATAATTAAAGAAAAATTAGGAGAACCTAAGCTATCAGTTTATCCTACTATAAGAGAGTAAAGTTAGATCTCAAAGGAATATCCATTGAAATAATTAACGTTTTACCTCCTTTACATATCTAAAGGGATTGTTGAATGGTTTAATGGAGGAGGATTTACCTAGGTGGATGGATGGTTTGATGGATGAGGATCCACATGGATTTATAGACTAATTTAAATGGTTTAATATATTAGGATTGGTATGGATGGGTAAGGACTTTGATGAATGATAATCTATATGGATTGATGGGCTAGGGTCCACATCATGTGATGGATTACGACTTATATGGATTAGTGGATGATGATTAGGATAAGTTTTTCTTGGTTTATTTTTGAAAGGTTCCCTTTAATTAAATACTCAATATTGTAATTTTAGGGAAGCTTGGATCCTATTCTTATGAGTTACCTAACCACGACATCTTTGTTTTGAAATAGGAAGTGATCGAGTTGTGTACAACCTTGTTCAGTGTTGGACAAATCATTATGACTATCAAGATATTCATCTTGATCTATAGGGATCTCATTAGCATCATTTTTGAAGGGGTTTTAAGATTAGTTAATAGACACATTGAAAATGGGATCCATAACTCTTTCTTTTATTAGGTTACATTTTACTTGTTTTGATTTTGGTTTCACATAGGTCTTACACAAAGGAGTGGGAGAGGACAAAGAAAAAAAATACCATTCTATGCTAACCAAGTGGGATTGCGTTGGATTGCGATTTCATAGTTATATTTAACTTGGTGATAAATAGTATTAGATCAATATATCAAAGAACTAACTATGAAGGATTAATACCATACTCATAGCCTATTTGATTTTCAAAAGTATAATGTAGCTTCCTACAACTAACTACTTATTTATTCATTAGAATTAAAAAAACATCAAATGGTCTATTATGCTAGGATTAACAAGGTTCTCTAGGAAGTCCTCAATATACCTAAAAGTATGTGAGGCCCAAGGTTGTGAGACAAGGGTGTTGTATAATGGCTTTGTCTGAGATGGTAACAACTTTCTTCCAATTTTCAAACTATAATGTGGATGCCACTTAGTTTGAAATGACAACTCTTTGAAATTTATATACCTCACTAGAACATTAGTCTTGGGTATGTGCTTGGATGTCACTTCCAAGGTCACTATTCCCCTAGAAAAATTAAAAAAATATAAAAGAATATTTGATTTGAGCTTATAATATCACTTGAAAGTGTGAGGAAGAAGGATACATAAGTTTCTTATGTGAAACAAGTGAAGACGTAACCTTTTATCCTCAAGGTTATTGTAAGGTGAGAAAGGAGATCATATATGGCATAATCGTGAACAAACATGGTACATAAGGAAAAAAGTAAAATGTGTTTTTGATCCTCAAGATCACCCTAAGGTGCAAGAGGATCTCATATGTAACTTTCTTACACAAACACAAAAAATGAGGGGACATGAAAACCAATTCCCCTTAAGTAATAATAAATGTGTTTAATGTTTAGAAAATAAAACTTCAACAAACAATCCTACAAGGTCTTCCTAAATTTCTTGGATTTTTATTAAGAGGAAGAAAGGTCTTTTAAAATATTTATGCCAAACTCATGTTAGAGTGTTGGGTGAGAGGCCAATGAGAGCAAGTTCTAGTATTGTCTAAGTGGGACCTTGAGGATCCAAACTTTATCTTTTGTTTGTACTCATTATTGGCATCTTGGCTACAATTTCACCTCTCTTTTTGGTTTGGGTGAGTGGTTTTGTTTGTCCCATTTCTCATTGTTCATGTTTTGCTCGCCCACCTTTAGGATTCATTGTTGTATAAGGGTTTTGAGCCCTTTCAAACTTGTTTATCAATATAAAAAAATCTTTTAAAATTGAAATATTAGTAGTTTGCAAGTTTTTATGAGCTTGGAAAAATGAACCCATAAGGAAGGGGGATGAAATAGTAGAAAAGACACACAACAATAGAAAATTGATCAATGGTTAGTGGGTTAGGCTAAAAATCCTTACAAAAATTAGTTAGAGAGTGAATAATAAATACAGAGTATAAATTAGTGATAACTTTAAGAAACCCCTCTTAAGAAAATATATAAAATATTGGTGAATCTTCCATTTTTTGGAAAAAAAAAAAAAATTGCTAAATCTTTCCTTTTATTGAAAAATATAAATTTTATTGGTGATTTTTTACATCACTAAAATTTTATAGAAATCTTGGTGAATCTTAGAAAATAGTAGTAAAGTGCATTAATTATAATGGTGAATCCTTCCATTTAAAAAAATCAATTCCTATGGAAAAGTAGGGGCTTGAGGGTGGAATGATCAATGGGTTTAAGGGGTATAATCTATAATATCTAGTTGTCACCATTGATTTAGAATATAATCTAATGACCTTCATTGTATTCCATGAGGTAAAATGTACTTGATATCTGTAATGCTCATGGGCCCCAAATTGATTTTGGATCATTGATCTTCATTCAGATCAACAATCCAAAAGAATTTTCGAGTCCCATGAGCATTATAGAACCCAAGTGCATTTTATTGAATGAACAAGAAAATTGAGAGGGCGCAAATCATTTGTATCAAATTAAAGCATAAAAAACCCTCAACGGTAATTAGATCCACAAGCATTCATTAAGTCCTTATTTTGTTATAGTGATTAACCATGAAATTCAAATAACAAAAATTGAAACAACCACACCATACACAAGAGGACACTATATTTAAGTGGAAAACCCAATGAGGGAAAAACCATGATGAGGATTAGCTCACAATATAAGTAATTGAAAAATTGGTACAAAGGCTCATTGCCAAAATAGGACACACTATCCAATAGTGCTCACATCCAAAGCTCACTACTAGAATATGAAAAGAAGATAGAAGAGAAATGTTACACAGAGAACACTATATCAATGCAACAAGGAATCCACTACAATTGCTCCAACACTTTCATAACCTTGTTTGAAAGATTGTGGATGCCTTCAACTCATTGCATTCAAAAGTCCAACTTTAAAGTTCACATTGCTCTACTCAAATTTGCACCCTATACTTCTGCAATTCACACCACATTCATCTCTCACATCTATCTTTAGATCTTCCAACAACACCACTCTTATTTATATCATCCTCAACCTTGAAAACCTTTTCCAAGGTTGGAAACACATCCTTTACATTTACAATTTCAAATTAGGTCAGCATCCAAACATTCTCGTGATGGATAAGAATGAAGACGACCCACATAAATCCTTAGTTAGGACCAAAATTTTTCCTAACACACCTCAAAACACTTCCATAAACTTCGAAGCTACTTTGCATGTAGTGTTGACATTGGGTTAGCCGTTACTGATGCTAAACACCATAAAACTATTAAGTACATGCTTCCCACTTGATCAAGATGACACACAAACCACAAAAATATCTTTTACATGATCTAGAACAATCCATAAACCACCTAAGATCCAAACAAAGGTTTCGTCTAAACTTGCATTATAGAAATACTTCAACCTAGAACATCTGGTTAACCTTATATGCAAACTAACACATGGAACACACACTGTACTGCACTAAATCATGAGAAATATTGAATTTTGAAAGATACAATCAACATAAGAAACTTCCCAAATCCACACAACCTGAAACAAAACTACAAAGAAATGCAAAGAAAATACATTTCTCCTAGACCACAACAAACAACACTAAAAGCCTAGTTCACACACTGGTGAGCATATTTCACTCTGCACAATGATCCAAAAGACCAAACTCTGGATATAGCAACTACTGACAACCCTGAACATATCAAATCCACATAGGCATAGCATCAACACAGAAGAAATTTGGAGCACATCCTGGAGGATGTTCTAAGCATTTGCACACCATTGTTTTCTATGTTTATCATTTTTTCTCAAAAGCACTTGGAAATAAAGCACCAAAGACACCATCTCATCACATTATATCATTCCAACACATATCCAAACATTGCAACATAAATATAGCTCCATGTAGTCACAACACTTCCTCAATATCTCAACTATACATGCACAAACAAAGTTATTCCATACATGCACCAACTACAACAAACTATTTCCCTCTTTTTTCACAATTTTCTCAATATCCTCAACATCATCATCACACAACAACCTTCCTCAATGCATAGTTCACATCAATGAAAACACCTTCATATTTGCAGCAATCTCCCCCTTTATCATTGATGGTAACACATGATGTGAAAAACCATCAAAGACACAACAATTCTGAACATACCTATTTCTTTTTCTCTTTACATACTCTCTCCCTTACATGATTTCCTTTCAATTTTTCTCCCCTTGAGTAGATACACCTTTTTCACATGATTATTTCTCCCCCTTTGACACTAAAGCAATATATGTGCAATTGTACATCATTTTCCTTTTTACTGCTCTGAATACTCCCCCTTAGGAGTACACTCAACCAAATCAGCAACTTTTCCCAATGACAACTGGAATTACATTGTGGAAAAGAAACAAAAGAAATTGGTTGGGTGGAAAGGAAAGTTGTTGAGCTTTGCTATGAAGGTTCAGCTTTTAAAAGCTTCCTTACAAAATATACCTATCTATTACGTATCTATGTTCAACATCCCTACTTATATTGCTGAGAAAATTGAAATGATTCAAAGGAGATTCTTATGGTTAGCTGTGGAAGAAAGGAAAAGAATGACACTTATTAAATGGGAAATTGTTTGCACAACAAAGAGGGAAGGAGGTCTAGGGATTAGAAGAATAAAAATGTTTAACAAAGCCCTTGTGGAAAAAATGGGTTGGTTTCTTTTGGAAGGTGAAAAGGACTAGGTACAAATCATGCAGGCTAAATACCTAAATAATAAGGATGCTTGGTGTTTTCTCAAGAAAAAGGAGCTACCTCACAACTCTTTCTTTTGGAATAACCTGCTAAAAGTTAGAGGAACCCTAACTAAAGGAGCAAAATCAAGAGTTGGAAATGGGATTAGAACTGATTTTTGGGAGGATGTTTGACTCACAGGTGCTCCTTTTTCTGCTAGTGACAACCTTCAACAAATTAGAATTAGATTAAAAAGAAGCATTGGCAAGAAGGTCTCTAATTACTTAAATTGGGAAGGATCAAAATCGAAATGGATTGACTTCAAGAACTATTTGAATAATTTTGTTCTCAGAGGTGGTAGAAAACCGAATTGGAATGCTGCTTTGGACTCTTTATTGACAATAATTGGGAATCCTAACCTTTTTTTAAGAAACAGAAAGGATGAATGGTTCTGGACAAAAAATGCTTCATGGAAGTTTTCTATTAAGTCAATTTATGAGACTATGGAAGTGCAACCCCTTAATCTTGGAGTCTTTAATTAGAATATGGTGTGGAGTAAGAACTTAATTCCCAAGATTAATTGCTTCTGGTGGGAAGTGATACATGGTAAGATTCTCACAATTGATAATCTCAAGAAAAGAGGTTGGTATTTAGTCAATAAATGTTATCTTTGCAACGAAGATGAAGAAACTATTATGCATTTTCTCTTTCAATTCCCTTATGCTCAAGAAGTTTGGACTTTTTTCCTAAAAAATCTTATGGTGGAATGGTTTTTCCCTGCTACGGTTAAAATGTTTGCTAAAGGGGGGAGCTTATGTCCTTACTCTCACAAAATAATTCTTGACCTTTAGAGACAAGTTCCCCCATTCCTCACTTGGAGACTGTGGAAAGAGAGAAATAATAGAATCTTTAGGGATATTGCTAAAAGAAACAATGAACTATGTATGGTTATAAGGAAACATATTCAAGAAAACATTGAAAGCTACAAGTACACCTAGTCAAGGAAAAGGCCTTCCTATCAAAAGTTGATAATTAAGCAATTGTGGGGGATTTCCCATGAACTCAACAATGTTAATTGGGCTAAATAGATCATCAGAAAAAGAATTGTTTGGATTCCCCCATATCCAAGATGGGTTAATGCAATTTTGATGGATACTCAAAAGGAAATACTAGATTGGTAGGAGTGGGTGGAGTGGTTAGAGATGATCGTGGCATCTATGTGGCTAGATACAACAAGGGTTTGGGAACAACAACTAATAATTTTGTTGAGCTTTTGTTGTTTGGGCAAGAATAAGTTATCTCAAAAATAATGGGTACATGAAGGTTATTGTGGAAGGTGACTCCAAGCTTATTATTGATTATTTAAAAAATACTGTTGAGGCTCCATGCAAAACAAAAGACCTATTAGATGACTATAAAAGTATGCTATAGTCTTTCCAAAACTACAAGATTTAACCACACATTTAGGGAGGCTAATAAGGCTACCGATGCTATGGAAAAAATTGGCCTTAAGCAGGAGGTTTTAAAATATCGGGACTTCTCTAATCTATCTAATCAAATAAAATAAATAATTTCTAAGGATAGATTGGGTACAAAGGATAGATTGAGTGATTGGATTAATCATGGAAATAAAAAAAATCATGGGTAGCATAAAAATAATTAAAAGAAGAGGCTTGGTTTGTCCTCCAACTGTCAAGTGGGTTTATCCTTGGTGGCATTTGGGCAAGCTAACAGGATGAACTGGGTGGTACATGAGCAGAGATATGCCAAATCCCAAAGTTATTAAAGGAACAAGACAAAAAAGAAAGATCATTTGAGTAACCCCATGTTTCAGAAAGAAAGCAATTAATGAGGATATAGGGAGCACCATCTACACCACTAAAAATATAGAGTTTTATTTTGAAAAAGATACTTTGACATGTGTTAGTATTGAATGGAAATAGAGTATTAAAATTAGAATAATCATGACTAATGAAGGTGGTGGAGCTGTCAGATTTCATAGTGATAGGGCTCTAAAAGGTGAAAAGTGGCTTTGTTTCAAGAGTGATTATTTTAAACAACCTATCAGAAGTTTTGAGCCATTATCTCCTCAAATGAAAAACCAGAAGGTCTCCCTCAATACTGAGATTTTTGAATTGTCAATTGCCACAATTGTGAACGAAGACGGACAAAAAGACTCAAGTATGTTATCCTTCCAAAGAGTTACTCTAGCAAGGAAAACACCATGGGAGGCCCCAGAAAGAGGACAGAGTCACGTCAATATGATTCTCTATGAAAGAATTCAAAGCTATGGGGTCTTTTTGAGAAGGTTGGTTTTACCCCGTACTTTGCAGCCATGGAAGGATATAATGAGTATTTGAGCTACAAATTTGAGAATGTGTGGAAGGACGATGAAGTGGAGCTGGGTGGCCTTCATTCAAAGTGGACACTAAGCTCATAGCTATGGTGATAGGACTGGCTTATGAAGGAAAAAAGGTGGAAAAGGTAAGTAATGGAAAGTACCAAACTTATATTGAGAAATTTTTTGAGGACAAAGAAAAAGCTGAGAGATTTGAAAATGGTTATTCTAGGGTTTTGTTACCTTTCCCATACCATAATGTGTGTTTTTTGTTATGAAATACTTTACACTTGAGGGTCAATTTTAGTTTGTTCATGGTTACCACTTCCCAATATTGAACCATATCTGACACCTTGAGAAGATAAACCTACCTTTCTTCCTCTTCTCTTCCCTGAGCCAGAGCCTTACCAATGGCACAAATCTATTGTTACACTAGGGATTGATTCATGCTATCTGTAAATAAATTTTAGCTACATCCTCGCAAAGAAATATGTTCCTTAATTTGATTGAAAATCCTACACCCAAAAGCTCTGTAAAAATTTAGCTTATAGAAAGTCATCCTCACACCCCGACCAAAAAATCTGCTAAGACTTCTCCCAATCCTGTGGAACCTTCATGGTCGGACCTACTTAAAATCACTCTTGAAAAATGGAGAGATGCTCCTTTTATCCCTATTGTGAAGAAAAAAAGAAAAAATTTCATCCGTGAGTTGGGGGTTGATCCCAACACTATCATGATTCTGGATGACAAGAACAATAGCCCTGATTGTTCTACTCTAGTGGGTCAAAGGTCAACTAGGCTTGTGTTGGTGGCATCAAAAGGGTCTAATAACAACAAAAGGTCTAAAAGCTCAAAAGAAAAGTGTGATATTGGGTCCCAATATAGTAAACAAAAGAAGGTGATAAGGATAGATATTGATTCCTCAGTTGAGGAAATCCTACACAGTCTTGGGGGTGAGTCTACTGAGGAAGAGGAGTCGGTGTTGAAAGATGAGGAAGATGCTAGCAATGAGGAAGAGGAAGAGGAATCACAACAAGAAGAGTTGCAGAAGGATGAAAAGGACAATGACAAGGTTGTGGAATAGGAAGATGCTACTAATGACACAGAGGTTATGGAGGTCAATAACCTTGGTGAAGATAACATGTCGGGTCCTGACACTACTAGAATTCATAAGGTGGAAGAAAGGTTAGAGATGTTGGAAAAATTGATGCAAGAGGTGTTAGGGTTAGAAAGGCAGATATCTAACAATTAAATGCAGATTTAATTAATAAATAGAGAAACTAAAACACACATAGAATAAATCATAACACAAAAATTTAACATGGTTCACCCAATCCGGGCTACATCCACCAAACCGCAGCCATCCAATACTTTTATTATCCAGTGCAAAACTTATTACAATCTTGTGAATAATCGTGTTTTTCATCATATTGTAATACCCATTCGAACCCCTTTTTAACAAGCTTAGAAGCTTCTAGATTTTCGGGTTCTACAAAATCGGATTTTTCCTTTTTCATTGATTTTTCCCTTTTTCGGTGATGACGCAAAAAAGTAGGAGGAAAATTTTTCTCGAGGGCTACCGCCCTCGAACCCCCGCCCAGGGCCCGGCCCGGCCCTGGACCCCGACAAGGATACGTGCCGGGGTGTACAGTATACCATGGGCTATACAGTATAACATGATCAATTGCCACATACCAACAATCTCCCACTTGGAGACTAATCAGGCTCCACACCAACACAATCTCCCACTTGGAGACTAATCTTGGACGACACTGGTGCAAATACAACTCCTACTAGAAATAAGTACCTTGGATCCTGCTGCTCTGTTATACTTAAATTCAACCTTGAAGGCCAACTGAAGCTGAAGAGGAGCTCAGCTTCTCCCTTGTCACCGCCTTCATAAACATATCCACTAGATTGACATCTATATGTATCTTGTCTAGCTTGACCTGTCCATCCTCCAACACCGACCGAATGAAATGATATCTCAATTGTATGTGTTTTGTTTTAGAATGCAAGGCAGAATTCTTTGCAAGATGTATAGCACTTTGGCTGTCTGTAAACAAGTAATTTCCAGCCTGTTGTTTTCCCAACTCATCCATGAAAAGTTGTAGTCAAATCATCTCATTTTCCACCTCTGTTGTAGCAACATACTCTGCCTCTGTGGTGGATAAAGCAACCACCTTTTGCAATCGAGAAATCCAACTTACTACTATCCCACCAACTGTAAATACATAACCTATGGTACTCTGCCTGGTATCTATATCCCTTGCCAAATCTGAGTCAACATAGCCTTTTAAATCAATATTAGAGCCCCCAAAACATAAACATTTATTGGATGTACCTCTCAAGTACCTAAGAATCCATTTTACTGCATTCCAATGCTCAACTTCGGGATGACTCAAATACCTGCTAACAACTCCTACGACATGTGCAATATCCAGTCTTGTGTATACCATGGCATACATTAATCTACCTACAACTGAAGCATATGGTACCTTGGACATTTTTTCTTCCTCCTCTTGTGTCTTTGGACACATATCCTTAGTCAATTTAATATGACTAGGCAAAGGTGTGTTGACGGCATTTACATTCTCCATATGAAATCTCTGCAACACCTTTTCAACATAATTAGCCTGAGATAAAAACAATTGTCTGCTTTTCCTATCTCTACGAATTTTCATACCAAGGATTTGTTTTGCTGCCCCCAAATCCTTCATAGCAAAAGATTTTGCTAACTGTTGTTTTAGCTCACTTATGTGATCCATGTTAGACCCTGCTACAAGCATGTCATCAACATATAAACATAAAATAGTGTAGTTGTCATTATCCAACCTCTTAAAATAAACACAATGGTCAGAATTACACCGATTGTAGCCTTGCTCAGCCATAAAACTATCAAATTTCAAGTACCATTTCCGAGGTGCTTGCTTCAAGCCATATAAACTTTTCTTCAATCTGCACACTAGTTTCTCCTTACCTGTGACCTCAAATCCTTGTGGCTGCTCCATATATATTTCCTCTTCCAAATCACCATGGAAAAATGTTGTTTTAACATCAAGTTGTTCTAGATGCAAATCTTCAGTAGCCACAATACTTAAAACAATACAAATAGAAGTCATTTTAACAATTGGAGAAAAAATCTCATCAAAATCAATACCCTTTTTCTGTGCAAATCCCTTTACAACTAATCTGGCTTTAAATATTTTCTTACCTCCATACTCCTCTTTCAGCCTATAAACCCATTTGTTTGGTAAAGCCTTTTTACCTGTAGGAAACTTGCATAATTCCCAAGTCTGATTTTTCAGCAAGGAGTCCATTTCTTCTTCCATTCCATGCTCCCACTGAACCTTGGTATCCACCTGCATAGCTTCATCATAATATTCTGGTTCACCAACATCGTTAACAAAATAGTATACAAAGAGGGAGAGAATCTTTCTGGAGGTCTACTTATCCTTGAAGATCATCTAATAGGAGTTTGTGGTATTTGTTGTTGTTTGTTGCCCAGCATGAGGAACCACTGAAACATCATTGTTTGAAATATCATCCAACACTGCATAATCATTTTCTTTCTTCTCATGCTGCAGCAACAGATCTTTGTACAACACTTTCTCATTGAATATGACATCCCTGCTTCTCACAATTTTCTGATTTTCAAAATCCAAAGCCTATAACCAAATTCATCAATGCCATATCCAAAAAATACACATTTCTTTGATTTTGCATCAAGCTTGGTTCTATTTTCAGAATCTACATGTGCAAATGCTTCACAACCGAAGGTTTTGAGAAAAGAATAACTCACCTTCTTACATTTCCATGCTTCCTCTGGAATACCACAACCCAAAGGATTAGAAGGACCTCTATTAATTAGATAAACAGCAGTGTTTACAGTCTCTGCCCACATTTTTAAAGGCAGCCCAGCATTCAATCTCATAGTCCGTGCAGCTCTCCATTATTGTTTGTTCATGTGCTTTCGACCCACTCCATTTTTCTGTGAGTCCTTGGAACCGTTTATGCCCTCTGAGAATACCATTAGAGGAACAATAATCTTCAAACTCTTTGGTACAATACTCATCACCATTATTAGATCTGAGACATTTTATCCTTTTACCCATCTCATTCTCAACCAAGCTTCTCCATTTTTTAAAAGTTTCAAATACTTCAGATTTCTGCCTAAGGAAATAAATCCATACCTTTCTAGTTGCATCATCGATGAATGTAACATAATACAGAGAGCCACCGAGAGAAGATACCTGAGCTGGTCCCCATACATCCGTATGCACAAGCTCCAATTTCTCATCTTTCTTTTGCTTCCCATTCTTGAGAAAAATTACTCTCTTTTGTTTTCCATACACACAACTTTCACAGAAATCCATATTAACACATTTTAGACTTGGCAAAACATTATTTGAATGAAGTACTTTCATACCTTTTGCACTCTCCTTATGCCCAAGTCTATTATGCCATAGTGCTGATTTAGAATCCATAGCAATTGTCTGATTTCTTGCCTGTTGAACTGCAACAATTGTTCCTGAACATTGATTTTTATCTGCAATAGATAAAGTAGAAGGAACATTATGACCTGTACAAATATATAAGGTGCCTACTTTCCGCCTTTTTTCTACCAATAAGGCACCCTTTGTGTTTTCAATTTTATCACTAAATGTAACAACACAACCTTCATCATCTAGTTGCCCTCCTAAAATTAAATTTCTGCTTAACTTTGGAACATGCCTTACCTCACGTAGTAGCCAATGATTCCCATTCTGCAACTTAATCTTGATTCTTCCCTTTCCAACAATCTGACAAGGTTTGTTATCTCCTAAATAAACCAGCCCAAAATCCCCTTGGACATAATCAAGAAAATAACTTCTATGGGGGTAGCATGAAATGAAGCCCCTAAATCTAACACCCAAGAATCATCAACATTATCAAGGGAAAGAATCAAGGCATCCTCATCAGATTTATTACTTACCACATTTGCCTCTTTACTTCCTTCTTTT